>JAKZAP010000009.1:1265253-1285980 GCA_023053575.1 Branchinecta lynchi | reverse complement strand
TAGCCAACTAACCCCAGTCTACCACAAATCCCTGATTTTTGGATACCCTATGCCAAACGCTGGGTATATCTAGCGTTTAGCATAGCCTATGCCTAACGCTGGATACCCTATGCCAAACGCTGGATACCTGTTGATAACCTAACCCTGACCTACCTCAATAGAAAGGAGTTCTGATTGGTTGATTTTTTAGAGCGTGTTCCATCCTACTTACCGTAGTCACTACGCATGATGTCACGAATTCTGTTTTTTTGCCGTCAAGGCTGCAAGATTTTTCTATTTTCCAGCAGGAGTTCACGCCAAGGACGAAACCGACCAATCACGTTACAGAAATGTGTAGTTACTACGCTCCCGAGCATGGTAAGCAAATAGTAACTATTAGTTACTATTCCGACAAGGTTGGAACGGTCAGTGTAGTAACTTTTCGTGGGGATGGAATGGAAATAGTAACTAATAGCAACTATTGTTAGAAGGGTGGAACACGCTCTTAGCTTCACTCAAATCATCAATATTTTACTGGGTTACCGTATCCAGCACCTGGCATAGTGTATCCAGCGTTAGGCATAGGGTATGCCAAACGCTAGACATATCCGGCGTTTGGCATAGGGTATCCAAAAATCAGGGGTTTGTGGTTGACTGACTAACCCTGTCTTCATCTTCAACTGTACATCAACCCACCCTAAATTGAGTTTTAGTCAATGTTGTCCTGACTCCTGGTCTTAAACTTCAGATCTGGTAATTCAGATTTTCTGATCGTTTTCAACCCTACTTACAGTAGTTACTGCGCTTGAAGTCACAAATTCTTGCTTTTTGCCATGAAGGCTGGAATGATTTTTCTATTCTCCAGCAGAATATAATGCCATGTTTGAACCTGACGAATCATGTTACAGATATGCATAGTTACCATGCTTACTACGCTCCAGAGCATGGTAAGCAAATGGTATTTTACGAGGTTGGAACGAAACTAATAGTTACTATTGTTAGAAGGGTAGACACACTCTTTATTATCAATTTTGTAATGTTCCATGTCTTCCTTTGGGTGCATTTGTTGGTTTGAGCACCATATATTTGGTTAAGTTTGGTTGTGCTTTGAAGTATGAAAGAAATACCAGGTAACCAGTTGGCAGTTAGCAGCAAACTGACATCCAAATTTTCTTATAAAAAGTAGTAGGCTATGTTAGAAAATTTGTTGCAAGTATTTGTAACAAATGAAGAGTAACATCCGTATCCATTGAAACTTATTTAAGAGTTAGCTTCCTGACTGTTTGAACCCTTCCTGTGTGGTCAGCAAACTGTTTGTCCGAGTAAAAAGCTTAAAACCTTTCAGGGATGTCATCTAACAGCCCACTTTTAGCAATGGAAAAAAAAAATCTTAGTAGACTAAGGGCTCACTGTCTGATAGATCAGTGTGCCTTGCCAACAAATATGATGAGGAGAAAAATACATACTTGAAAGTAGGTTGTAACACAATAGGCTACTCGACATTGATTTGGCATGGTTTAGTATATAATAAATGGCAATAGGCTACTTTATTGTACAAATTAAATTACTTAACATTGTTATATGATGACTCTCAAAGTAGCTTATAATAGACTATGGTATTGCTCAAACAATGAGAGATCAAAAACAGTAAAATTGAGCACTGTTGTTTTCTGGTTCCTCCTTCCTCCCCTACACCACCTAGTAGACTAACTACTTTCAAAAAAAAAATAGTAACATAAGAGTTGTTAAGTGAGTCTAAGCAATACTTCTTCATTCTGACCAGTAGTAGAATCACTGGTTATGAATTGCTTGCTCTTTTTGGGATCCCAAAACGTAAGTGGAGGGATACCTATGACATCGCAAAAGTTGTCCGTCTGTCCGTCCGTCTGTAAGCACGATAACTCTCGAAGGGAATGAGATATTTTGATGAAACTTGGTGTGAGGGTTCGTTGGGTCGTCGGACCAGTCAAGTTCGTAGATGGGCTTTGTAGCTCTACATTTAGGGGTGGGGGAGGGGATTCAAATTAAGGGACAAACAAAATATTTTGAAACAGCTAATGTGATAGTCGATTATGGGGTAAGAAGACATGCTGAACACGATGGTGAAAACCATTTTGTCATCGGACAAGTAGTTCGCCCGGAATCCGGCCAAAACCGGAAAGTTTGTTGAAAGTAAAAGTTTTATTTGAAGTTGATTAGATGTTCGATTTAGGGGTAGGAAGACACGCTGAAGACGATGGTGAAAATTATTTTCTCGACGGACAAGTATTTCGCCCGGAATCCGGCCCAAACCGAAAGTTTGTTGAAAGTAAAAGTTTTATTTGAAATTGATTAGATGTTCGATATAGGGGTAGGAAGACATGCTGAAGACGATGGTGAAAACTATTCTCTCGATGGACAAGTATTTCTCCCGGAATCCGGCCCAAACCGGAAAGTTTGTTGAAAGTAAAAGTTTTATTTGAAGTTGATTAAATGTTCGATTTAGAGGTAGGGAGACATGCTGAAGGACGATGGTGAAAACTATTTTCTCGACGGACAAGTAGTTCGCCCGGAATCCGGCCCAAACCGGAAAGTTTGTTAAAATTAAAAGTTTTATTTGGAGTTGATTAGATGTTCGATTTAGGGCAAGAAGACATGCTGAACACTTATGTGAAAACAAGTTTCTACCCGGACATGTAGTTCGTCCGGAATCCGGCCAAAACCGGAAAACTGTTGGAAGTCAAAGTTTTATTTCTAGTTGATTAGATACGCGATTTAGGGGTAAGAAGAGATGCTGAGTCCCTGTTTGACAATCATATTTTACCCGGACATATAGTTCGACCAGAATCCGGCTGGAATCGGAAAATTTGTTATAAGCTAAATTTCTATTTGAAGTTGATTAGATGTTCATTACTGGGGAAAGAAGATACCCTGATTTCGTCTTTGAGCTTTCTTTTTTCGCCGGACAAGTAGTTCTGGAGTTCGGCCGGAACCGGGAAATTGGTAGAAGTGGCAGGAAGTTTTCGTCAAAACAGATATGACTTATAGGGGTAAACACACATGCTGAATCCAAATCTGAACTTGGTTTTCTCAGGTGATTAGCTATTTGGCCTTAATCTGTTTCTGAATTTTAATTGTAAAAATGTTCAAGGAGTCTGGCGAAGACTGGATCTGGCTAAGACAAGACCCAGTTGTCTGGATCAGATATTGAATTTTTGGGATCCCATCGAAACCTTTGGTCTTGTTCCTACTTGCAATCTCTCTGATGTGTTGTTTTACTTCCTGATATTGGTTGTAGCCTGGGTCATTGTCTGATAGATTTTCATTGTGAAGTTTTTATGTAGTATTTTGAAATATTCAAGCAGCAGTAGCCTAACCATTAGCATCAGTCTTGATATAGCAGCATCAGTTACGCTGAAAGCTACTATAACTTACATCATACAACTAATTTTCGAGAAAGCTTTTTCATTGGGTGGTTCCCGATGACAAATTTGTAGCCTGCGTAGTAGTACGAAAACGTTGCATGTAATACTATGTAGTAGCAAAGAATACTATCATTTAATATGCCTCAGACTGGTCAAATCTTATGTAGTAGTATCCAGTAGCATCCTATCTTGCCATAGTAACATCCAGTCTTGCTAATAGTACCATATAGTATTATGCAGTAACACGGAAGCCTTGAAGTAGAAGCATGTAGTAGCATCGTTAGTACTGCATGCAACTTTTTCGACTACTTCGTAATACTATTTTGAGAAAAAAATTTCATCGGGTTCACAAGGTGTCATAAAGAAATTGGAGATATTGGTAGACCTGGCTTTTTACTGTGTTAATGTTTTGGGGCAATAATCTGTCCTGCCGAGTACAAAACAAGCTTTCAGATGAGACTAGAGCTCACTCTTCTAAATCACAAAATCGGGCATGAGCATGACCAAACAACTATATTATTGCTTTAAACGATACTTTTACATTTCAGTCTCTGGATTTGGTGAGAATTCTACAGCGAAAAGAGAGGAATAGCAATAACAAACAAACTGAGAGAACAACAACAGGTAAGAAATAAAAGTACTTTATGCCAGAAAGTGTAGTTTGAAACGAAAGTCCGTCCATCCCTTTGCTATAACTGTAACTCTCCACCAGATTCGGCGAATTGGGGGGGAGTTCTAGGGATAACCGGAATTCTTGTGACAAGCTTAGACTGGAGGGATCTGGATAAAACTTGGTGGGAAGAATAGACACAAGATCTAGATACACTGTTGACAGAACCGGACCGGATCAGGGCACTGTGGGGGCAGTTGGATGGGAGGATCCGACCATCCTTGGGGGAAGGAGAATTGAGGGAGAAAAATCCGGAAACTTGAGGCATGCATAACTTTCGAACCGGCGATCAGATCTGAATGAAACTTGACAACTGGGAAGTAGCCTCTGGCTGTTCATTTCTGCTCCCTATTGGATCCGACAACTACTGGAAGAGGGGGGACCCGAAATCCCAAGGCCTGCTTATAATGAATTGACCTAGACCCGATTTGAGGGGGGGGGGGGGTAAAGTATAATCCCTAGGACTCGCCAGTTTATATAACTGTTGCGGTTCCGGGTATTATAGGGAGATTTGGAGAGAGAGGGGGCGTAAATCTGATTCTGACGGAACTTGAAAACCTCTTAAAGTGCATATTATGTTACGAAGTGCTTATCATCTTTGCTCACTTCAGCGCAAAGTGCCAAAAAATAACGTTGTCCAAACTATAAATCTCGTAATTACCAAGGATCCATGATATGTTTTGCCTCGAGGGTTTTGCATAAAAATGAATTCCTTAAAGTGCTCTTCTCAGCTACGAAGTACAAAAAAACATTTGTGTGCAAACGATACATATTCATGATCTACAAGGGCCCATGATCATTTGCGCCTCCAGGATTTTGCTTACTCATGAATTGCTATACCTCTTAAAGTGCGCTTCGTAACTGCCAAGTGCAAAAAATACTGTTGATCAAAGGATAAATTTGTGTGTACCCAAGGGCCCATGATCATTTTTGCCTCCCAAGTTTTTTATTACAAGTTAATGCTTTATAACATTCATCCTAACCGCAAAAAATATAAAGAATACTTTAGATCAAATTATACATTTTCATTATTCCCAAGCCATGATCATTTTTAATCACTTTTACTTTACTTAGAGCTTTACTTACAATTGACTATCTAGCGCCGTTAAGTCCGCATCTAAACTGCAATGTGAAAATATACTTTTGACCAAACAATACATTTTCATGAGATCCAAGGGCACCAGGGGCGTCACGACTAGGGGGAGGCTCCCGCCCCCAATGCTGTCGACCAGCCGGTAAAAAAAAACCTAGGCGCCGCCAAGCGCCGTAATTTTTTTTCAAGACAGTTGATTTTTGCCATGAAAACCGTCGTTTTTTTCCGAAAATCGGTCGATTTATCGTCAAAATAGCCGGTTTTTCGGAGAATCAGTGGATTTTTCTGAAAGTCAGTCGATTTTTTTCAAAACTCATTTTTTGTTTACCAGTTAGTCGGTAAATGCCTCTTCCCTCTCCCCCCAAGGATTTTGGCTAGTAACGCCTCTGAAGGGCACATGATTGTCACAACGAAATTCCTAGCCCTTTTCTTTAGAGTGCGCATCATTACGGCTGGGTGCAACAAATAATTTTGGCTAAACGACTCATTCTCATGATCCCTAGGGGCGCGTGATTGTTCTGGCCTCATGGGTTTGATCACAATAAAACAACGAATCGACAAATTTCCACTTTCATCCTCTCAACCAGCCTTGCAAGTGCCATGTGTTCTAACTCTTGTTTATCCTTATTTTCTTGCCTGACAAGTTGTTGGCCCGGAATCTGACTGAATGGGAAGTCGGTTGAAAATTCGACGGAGGCATTAGCTTGGTATTAGTCACTGAGTCCATTTCCGAACATAATTTTTTTCATCCGAATTCCGTAATTCTCCCGGCATTCGGCAAACCATGGTAATTTGGTAGAAGTAAAAAAAAAAATCGGAAGTCGATAAGCTTTGAAATATGGCTGTAGAACCGTGGTGATTTCAAATCTATTCTTGGTTTGTGAACTGACTGTCGTTCTTTAGCCTTAAAAGGGAACTTCGAGGTGAGGTTCATTTTTCTGACTTTGAGCTTAAGAGGAACTTAAACAAGAAGAGCTGAAATATCGCTCAAATAAAATCAGCTGTCGTATCCGTTTAGTTCCGTCAGCGGTTTAGGCGTAGTCCGCGAAACCACAAGAATATCCTTTCTTGAATATTTTTTTTGTGGCTGATTAAGGAGCTTATAAATAACATGCATACTCGTCTAGCGAAGACCGGAAATTTACAAGAACAGATTTTCTGGATCAAGAAGTTCAGTAAATATTCTATTTTTGGGATCCTATCAAAACTTTGGTATTGTGAAAGTAAGACTACCTAGTTTCCCGTTTCTTGGTCCCAGTCGCATCCGTCGACAGTGGGGGGGGGGGGGGGGGGCGATGACTCATTTTTTTTGTTAATTAGTACCTTTACATTTCAGTGCCTTGGAGACTACATTGACATGAAAAGAGCAAAAGCGAGGAAAAAATAAAGAAAACGAAGCAGACGAGATTCCGAAGAAAGTTGAGAAAAGAAGTAGAATTGGGAAGGGGATGAATGATTTATATAAGCGTAAAAATTTCTAAGTGAAATCAAAATGTATTATTTTTTGTGGTAGAGCAGGAGGGCTGCAGGACTGACACCCGGAGTAACTGCTGACTTGTAAGGATTCGCACTTTAAGGGACCCAACCCCCTAGCTGCTCACACCCCACAGGCTACTGAAGAGAAATTTGGCCTGTGCCCTGCCCACTTCCTAGTTTAGTCGTCCGGAAGAATGTGGCTGAACAACTACTGAAAACAGTAAAGTTGCAGCCACCGACCTAGAAGTGGGGCTCTTCACCGCCTGGGATCATCCGGAAACTGTTTCGCAGGAACTGGGAAATATATTTAGTATCCGACTATTATTGATCATGTCGGTGAAGAGTCCCAGTTTTAAGGCAGTGTTGCTTTCGATTTGCAATCACGACTTAAGCTGGCTTCAAGGGTTTACAATCGCATATTCTCTGTCCCGGATGTGGTACTGCTTGCATGAATCGACGATTCACGTCACTCGAGATCATAGGAAGAAGAATCACCGGAAAAGAAATAGTGATCGTTAAAGGGGATACTAAAGCCGCATTGGATTTATTTTGTCTCGGCCCCGTCAAACAAATACCGTTTTATTTAACTACCATGTCTGCTTAATGCCGTTTTATTTGTCCTTGTTAATTTTCAGTGCCGTGTCACAGGACGCCATGAATGATGACATAATCTGGAAGCAAGTTTTGGTTCTGTCTGGTGTAGAGTTTCTCAGCTGCGTTTTATTTGTTATGCTTGTCCGTTATATTCATCTGACAATGCTAATAAAACGGCTTTAAACCGTGACAAGGCAGTAACGCGAAGAAGAAATACTCAAATCGAAAAATTACTAGAGGCGGAATCCCTAAAAGATTTATTTAGCCCTTGACTGAGAATTCGAGTTGCCGACCCCTCAAAGTTCCTATAGTTGGTGAAGATACCTTTGTTTCCCACCCCTCTCTTCGCTGATAATTCTAGTTGCCGAACCCTCAAAGCTACTAAAATCAGGAAGGGAACCGTGAACTATGAATGTCGATAGTTGCCGACCCCTCATAGAAGGAAAAGTTTGAATTCGTAATTTTTTTCCTCGTTTCAGTACTCTAAGGTACGATCCGTGCCAAGGTAATAAAATGAGGAAAGAAATGGAGGACTTGAAATATCTTAGTTGCTCACCCCTCGAAGCTACTATAACGAGGAAGGGAACGGCCAACTATGATTTTTGATAGTTGTCGACCCCGCAAAGGAGAAAAATTTTGAATTCCTAATTTTTCCTCGTTTTAGTTCTCTAAGGTACCATCCGTAACTTCAGGGTACCAACATAAGGAAAAGGTGAACTTTTACAAATGTATGTTCCGACCCCTCACGAGGTATAAACAGGGGAAAAGCGCCAGTTTTCGAATATTAGAAGGAGGAAAATGTGAAATTTACAAATGTAAGTTGAAGACCCCTCACGAGAAACGAAACAGAGGAAAAGCACGGCGCAACTTGCCAGTCTTTCGAATACTAATAGGAGGAAATGGTGAACTTTTACAAATGCAAGTTGCCGACCCTCAACAGAGGAAAAGCACGGCACAGCTTGCTAGTTTTCGAATCCTAAAAGGAGGAAACGGTGAAATTTTACAAATGTATGTTGCCAAGCCCTCACGAGAAACTAAACAGGAAAAGCACGATGCATCTTGCCATTTGAATACTAAAAGGTGAACTTTTACAAATGTAAGTTGCTGACCCCTCACGGGATACTAAACAGAGCAAAGCCTTGCCAGTTTTTTTTAGAATTCCGAATTTCTTTCCTAGTTTTAGTACTCTAAGGTACTATGCATCAAAAGTTCCTATAGTTGCCGACCCCTCAAAATTTAGAATTCCCAATTTCTTCCCTCATTTTAGTAACCTAAGGTGTCACCATCCGTGACAAGTTACTAAAACCAGGAAAGAAATGGCGGACTTGAAATATCTTAGTTTCCGACCCCTCACTGGACTCATGATCTGAGTCGCCTATCAACAGAGTGCTAAAAGGAGGAAAAGGTGAACTTTTACAAACGTAAGTTGCCGACCCCTCACGAGAAACTAAACAGAGGAAAAGCACGGCACAGCGCGCCAGTTTTTTTTTTTCGAATAATAAAGGAGGAAAAGGTGAACTTTTACAAATGTAAGTTGCCGACCCCTCACGAGAAACTAAACAGAGGAAAAGCACGGCACATCATTCGATTTTTTTCGAATACTAAAAGGAGGAAAAGGTGAACGTGAACTTTTACAAAAGTAAGTTGCCGGCCCCTCACGGGATACTAAACAGAGGAAAGGCTTGCCAGTTTTTTCGAATTCCTCGTTGTGGTACTCTAAGGTACAACCCGTGAATAGTTACTGAAACCAGGAAAGAAACGGTGGACTTGAAATATCTTGGTTGCCGACCCCTCACTGGACTCATGATCTGAGTCGCCTATAATCAGAGTGCTAAAAGGAGGAAAAGGTGAACTTTTACAAACGTAAGTTGCCGACCCCTCACGAGAAACTAAACAGAGGAAAAGCACGGCACAGCGCGCCAGTTTTTTTTTTCGAATACTAAAAGGAGGAAAAGGTGAACTTTTACAAATGTAAGCTGCCGACCCCTCACGAGAAACTAAACAGAGGAAAAGCACCGCACAGCATTCCATTTTTTTTTTTTCGAATACTAAAAGGAGGAAAAGGTGAACTTTAACAAATGTAATTTGCCGGCCCCTCACGGGATGCTAAATAGAGGAAAGGTTTGCCAGCTTTTCGAATACTAAAAGGAGGAAAAGGTGAACTTTAACAAATGGAAGCTGGAGACCCCTCACGGGATACTAAACAGAGGAAAGGCTTGCCTGTTTTTCGAATCCTCGATTCCTGGTAATTCTTTCCTCGTTTTAGTTTGCCTTTCCTGGTTTTAGTATTCTTTCCTGCTTTTCTCTTGCCTTTCCTTTCCTGCTTTTAGTCGATCCCCTTACTTCTGCCTAACTTCCGGTTTCGTCCGGATTACGGACAAAATACTTGTCTGGCAAAAACTACACCTCAAAAATGAATTCAGCACGTCTCCTTATCCCTACATCGAACCTCTAATCAACTTCAGATTAAACTTTTACTTTTAACAAATTTTCCGGTTTTAGCCAGATTCCGAGCGGTCTATATATCCGGTGAGAAAATGATTGTCATATGCGAATTCAACATGTCTTTTTACCTACAAATTGAACATCTTATTAATTTTAAATAAAACATTTACTTTCAACAAATTCTCCGGTTTTGGCCGGATTCTGGCCGAACTAGTTGTCCGGCGAGAAAATAAGTTTCATATTCGGACTCAGCACGTACCCTTGCCCGTAAATCGAGCCTCTAATCCTCTAATCTAAACAATTTTCCGGTTTTCGCCGGTTTCTGGGTGAACTGTTTGTCCGGCGAGAAAATAAACTTTCATATTCGAATTTAGCATGTCTCCTTACCCCTAAATCAACTATTTCAACAGCTTTCGAAACATATTTTGTTTGTCCTTAATTTGAAACACCTCCCCCACCCAGAGCCCATCTTCAAACCTAACTTGTACTTTGACCCAAAGGATCCTCCTACCAAGTTTCATCAAAATATCTCAATCTCTTCGGGAGTTATCCTACGGACAGACATACAAATTTTGTGATGTCATAGGTATCCCTCCATTTACGTTTTGGGATCCCAAAAACTATTCTAAAGACGGTCGAAACGCTTATAAATGAGCAAGATCTGAGTATTACTTCCTCACCCGGACCAGTAGTAGTATGACCGGAATCCGGCCAGGACAGAAAATCTGGAAGAAGTTTAATAGAATTTTAAAGCTGAAAAAACAAGACCAAAGTTTTCAATGGGATCCCAAAAATCTAATATTTGGTCCAAACAACTGGGTCTTGTCTTCGCCAGATCCAGTATTCGCCAGGCTAATTATCTGAGAAAACCAAGTTCATATATACCCTATATAAGCCATATCTACTTTGACGATACTGACCGAAACTTCCTGCTTTACTTCTGCCAAATTTACGGTTTCGGCCGAAGTCCGAGCGAACTACTTGTCCAGCAATAAAAGACAATTTAGAAACGAATTCAGTTCATCTTCTTATCCCTATCAAGAACATCTAATCAACTTCAAATAAAAATTTGACATTTAAAAAAATTTGCGACGAATTATACGTCCGGGTAAAATGATTATCATATGCAGACTCGGCGTCTCTTCTTACCCCAAAGTCTGTCATCTAATCAACTTCAAATAAACTTCTGCTTTTAATAAATTTTCCGGTTTTTGCCGGATTCCGGGCAAACTAGTTGTCCGGTTCGAAAATGCTTTTCACGTAAGTGTTCAGCATTTCTTCTTACCCCTAAATTGAACATATAATCAACTTCAAATGAAGCTTTTACTTTTAACAAACTTTCCGGTTTTTGCCGTATTTCGGACGAACTACAAGTCAGGTGAGAAAATGGTTTTCACCGTTGGTTTTAAAGCTTCTGCTTTTAACAAATTTTCCAGTTTTGCCTGATTCGGTACGAACTACTTGTCCTGCGAGAAAATGGTTTTCATCACTGTGTTCAGCATGTCTTCTTCTTTCTTCTTCTTCAGTCTACAAAACCCCAAATGTATTGTAGAGGTTTGTGAATATGTGGTTAAAGCATTCAGTCTCAGGAATGAAATTTTAGCTTAGATTACGTTAGAATAGTATTCTAGAGGTGTAATTGTCTATTTGTATAGTGAAAAGTGTATAAAATCTTGTATGGCCTTTTGGCTGAATAAACAAGCGTTATAATCGACGATCACATTAGCTGTTTTAAAATATCTACAGAGCCCATCCACGAACACTTGACTTCGAGAGTTATACACACTTGACTTCGAGATATATCGTGCTGACAGACGGACGGACGGACAGACGGACAACTTTTACGATGTCATAGGTATCCCTCCACAGACGTTTTAGGATCCCAAAAAATGTTTTGAATGGTCCGATAAAGTCACGGTGAATTAGGAACTATGAATTCTTGCCTCTGATGAATAGCACGGATGTTTTTGTATCAAATGTGTGTGGGGTTCGGCAAAGATCGAACAACTGCAAGATCTGATTTTCTAATAATCAATGATCTATGTTGTCTTACTACAAATTCGTGCTGGTAGGATATTTAAGTCATTGTTTTGTTTTCTCTTTCTCTCTCTTTCTTTTGTTTTTCCTAACCAAAGCGAAATGCAATCATTCTAATTATTATGATCTCACAGTACCAAAGTGAAGTTCAAAAACATGAAATCGATCATTTCTATACTATTTTTTTTCTACTCGTTCAAGAGTTTCAAGTAATCCCAACCCCACAATGTATTATTTTATTTATCTTATTATAAGTAAAACAAAACCTGGTCAAAACAAGGCAGATAGCCCTCCCCTGCATTCTCGTGGAAAGGCAACACAGCTAAGCAAATATTCAGTTCCCGTCACCGCCTTAACCGGTGGATCTACGCGTGGGAGGCAGGGACCGTGTCACAAAAGCTTCTGATGCGGAAGATAGGAGCAAGGTTGCCACGTGTCGCACGATAGTGCAATTAGTGCCATTAGCAGGGGCGTCGCAAGGGGGGGGATGCAGCACCCCCCACCTTTTTGAGATTTGGTAAAAAGGAGGCCCAAAATTTTACTGAAATCGTTCGGTATTTCTTCGATAGCAGAACTGTTCGTTATATTTACGGGGATTCGGTAGTTATATAGAATCCTAAATAGGCTATCTGTACAAATCTCTTCAGTATAATGATCGGGATTCGGTATAATTGCCAGTATTCGGTGGTTATCACGAATTTGGTGAGAGAATTTACTGAAATCATTTGGTAATTTTTCGATGCCGGAACTATTCGGTATATTTATGGAAATTCCGTAGTTACACAGAATACCGAATAAGCTATTGGTTCGAAATTAAACTTCATAAGGGACTCGCGTAACCTTGTCTTCCCGTATCCAATCGCGCGATTATCGACTGTTTTAAAGCTTCTATCGATACCCGGTATCGATACGCGTATCACCCTATCGGAGTCTAGCCGCCATCTTACCCAATCCGTATTCAGTCGTCACTGTAGAAAGAGCAAAGTTTAAATAAGGATGAATTACCAAGATTTTGAGGTAAGAAGAGAAAAGTATATGGAAGGCTGCTAGTCCACACACATCTATGGATTGTGTGAGGCTGCAAAAATAGCCTGAAAAGCTGGTTTTCTGCAGATCTCTGGATGCTGCACAAGATTTAGCTGAGAAGAATCTTAATCAGATTACCTTGAATCTGTGAATAGGCTGGAGAGAATCTGCACATCTTTGGATGCTGTGCATAAATAGTTCAAGAAAACTATGTTCAAAAAATAATATTATTTCGTCTGGATTGTACTAACATGCATTTTGCCTAGCCTAGCCTACGTAACAGTTAATGCAGTTGTAAAAATCTAAAAAAAAAAAATTTTTGCCTATAACTGAAGAGCATACCGTACTGATTATCAGGTACCACTTATGCAACCAGTTTCAGTTTAATTGAAGTTACTGTGAGTCAGTACATTTACTTTGTGAAGAATTACTGTAGAAGATGGCTAATAATTGGGTTTTGCAGGACCAAGATGAAAGTGGTCTACCAAAGAGGGCAAAATACGACCACGATTATAATACAGTAATTGGTGATGATGAGGACATTTTTGAGCCGTTGCCAGAAATCGAAGTGGTGGATTATGACCCTGAAGAGATGCTAAACGAGCCTCAACTTCAAGGCCAAACGAAACCTAGTGGAGCACGATGGAAACCGAGGCCTGAGCTTGAAGCTGCCCTTACATGTGCTAACCGTGGGTTGACAAAGTTCGAGAGACTAGGAATATGCAGGGAATTTCCCAGACCTGAAAATATAGTGACCCCAAAAATGGACCAGTTGATTTATTCGATTTTACCAAAAGCAGAGGCAAATGATAAGTACCTCAAGAATATGGAGAATATGCTCCAAGACATTATGGGACCGGTGTCCGCAGTGTATAAAACACTTCTCGATAGTGTGGATAGTGGGACAATGACCCCTGAACAAATTGAGTTAATGACCTCAGGCCTAACTGCAAGCTTAAAGCTCCTGGGAAACCAGGTTAGTATGGTGGAGCGGAGGCGGAAAGCGGCTGTGTTGTCCGAAAGGCCAAATCTGAAATCATTGGAAACCATGGAATCCTCAGATCCAAACTTTCTGTTCGGGCCAGAATTTGTCGAACGAGTCATACAGCACAACAATGCTGCTCAAGCACTGAAAGGTGCGTTTCGTTTTCACGGGGAACCCTCGAGAGCACACAGGGTCTCTCGAGGGTCAAGAGGCACCCCTGGAGGAAGAGGTGGCATCCCAGTTCGAGGCGGATATGGCGTGGCCAACAGTGGCTTTGTCCGAGGAGGAAGCTCCTATAGAGGAGGAAGGGGATCATACTCCGAGGGCCGCGGTGCACGAGGCAGAGGAACATCATATGACTCCAAAGGTAAGTCCCCATATGTTACCAGTTATTCTGAACGATTCACCTATTCCAAAGGCAGGAAACCTAAAATCCTGCTACGAGGCATGGACGTGTATAACGAGGGACCCTTGGGTTTTGAAAACGATCAAGGGATACGAGTTGGAGTTCCACACAACTCCATACCAATATTCCGTACCCCAGTGGGAGATTTCGGGTCAGGTTTCGCACCAGTTGATAGAACAGGAAATTGCGAGACTGTTTGAAATAGGAGCAATCCAGGAATTAGATTGCTTACCGGAGGGAGCATTTGTGAGTCCCCTCCTTGCGGTGCCAAAGGATTCGAAAGTGAGGATATGTTTGAATCTAAAAGAATTAAACAAGTTTCTGTCGCAAACTCATTACAAAATGGAAGGAATGAACAATGTGAAAGATTTGATACAGCCGGGAGATTTGTTAGCCAAAGTCGATTTGAAGGATGCATTTCTGAGTGTTCCAGTAGCGAGGAAACACCAGAAATATTTGATATTTTGTTGGGAAAAGAGGATTTATTGTTGGAAAGTACTGGTGTTCGGCTTAGCATCAGCCCCGAGGGTTTTCACAAAGATTATGAAGCCAGTAATAGGTTGGCTTCGAAGTCAGGGTTACCGAAATGTAATTTTTCTGGACGATATGTTGACAATGGCTCAGGGAATGGAGAATGCAGTAAAGCAGATCAGGTTGTTGTTAGACAAGTTACAGGAACTCGGGTTCACGATAAACAAAGAGAAATCAGTCATATCCCCAGTTCAGCGCATAGTTTTCCTAGGACTCGTGGTGGATTCGGAAATGTTAAGACTGGAATTACCAGAGGAGAAAATAGCTGCGATAAAGATAGCAGCGGGAAAGATTTTGGGCAAGTATTCCATCTCAGTCAGGGAATTAGCCAGCTTCATAGGTATGTTGACGTTCGCCCAAACGGCTGTAATGGGGGCCCCATTACATTACAGAGAGCTACAGAGGTGCAGAAATATCCAACTGAGCCAGTCTCCGAATTACATCCGGAAACTAATGTTATCGTTAGGGGCAAAGGAGGAAATAAATTGGTGGATAAAACATTTAGAAATGCACAACGGGAAATGTTTGATAGCAGCCCAGCCAACCCACTCCCTGGTAACAGATGCCAGCCTGTCCGGTTGGGGCTGCCACATGGGGTTGAAGGTGGCTCATGGAATCTGGTCCCAAACAGAGAAGGAAAGGCACATAAATTGGTTGGAATTGATGGCAGTCTGGAACGGGTTGACCACAGTAGGTTCCAGCCTAGTACATACCCATGTCCAGGTGTTTTCGGACAACAGGACAGTGGTAGCTTACATCAACAAGATGGGGGGGACAAGGGCCATAGCCCTATCCCGGTTAACCACTCAAATTTGGAATTGGGCCCTAGACCGAAACATAGTCTTATCAGCTGTTCACATCCCAGGGATCCACAACAAAACCTCGGATTACTTATCGCGGTTGGAAGGGGACCCTTGCAATTGGATGTTGGAAAAAAGTCTGTTCAGAAAGTTGATGGAAAGAATGGGGGTACCGGAAGTAGACTTGTTTGCAAATCGGAGGAACCGGCAAATTCAAAGATTCGTGTCGTGGTATCCGGACAAAAAAGCATGGGCAACAGATGCATTCTCCCTTCAGTGGAGTCGGTTGAACGCATATGCATTTCCCCCATATTGTCTGATAGGCAGGGTCCTGAAGAAGGTGATGTTGGACAAAGTGGAGTCAATGATAATCATAGCCCCAGTTTGGGAATTCCAGCCGTGGTATCCGGTGATGTTGGGAATGTTAGTCTGTTGCCCGATCCTCTTGGGGGACGCCAAAAATATTCTGACGACATTAACCCCCGGGGAAACGATGATCTCCAGCCAGCTAGCGGCATGGAAGGTTACCGGAAATATTTGCAAAAGCAAGGGTTTTCTAGACCAGTGCAGGATCTGGCAGAGAAGTCCTGGAGGGAAAGCACCAGGAAATCGTATGATGGGGTATTTAGAAAATGGTCTGGTTGGTGTCTTGAACGAAATAAAGATCCCATTCAGTACAATTTGAACGATTGCTGTGAATTTATCGCAGATCGGTTTGAACAAGGGGATTCTTACAGTGTGATTAATTCCATCAGGTCAGCGTTATCTAGCTTGTCGGGTAAATCTTTGGGTGACCACCCGATAATCTCACGTATGTTACGAGGCGTTTACAATGATCGGCCTCCACGCCCTAAATATGATGAAGTTTGGGACGTGGAAATAGTCATGCAGTACATGCTGTCAATGGGTAAGAACGAGGACTTGGATATTACCAGATTGTCCCACAAACTTGCTATGATCCTAGCTTTGGCCACATTATGTCGAGTGGATGAATTGGCAAACTTATCGGTCGTTAGCCATTCGGTTCAGGAAGGCACGTTAAATTTGTCATTGATGAAATTAAAGAAATCCCAAAAGCTAGGATCGGCATTGAAAACCATTGCGGTACAGGAAATTGGTTCTGGGCACAACTTGTGCCCCGTCTTATGTTTTGAGTATTACGTAAAAAAAACTAGAGAAATACGAGAAAATGAAGAGGCTTTGTTCATCACCACAAGAAAGCCATTCAGGAGGGCATCGAAGGACACAATCCGCAGGTGGTTATCTACAATAATGGAATCTGCGGGGATCGATGTCGGTAGGTTCAGGCCACACTCTACTCGAGGGGCATCCGGAAGTTCCTTGGCAAAATCCGGGATGCCAATGGAAGAGATATTAAAAAAAGGGGACTGGTCAAAGGAGTCTACCTTTAGAAAGTTTTACTTTCGAAAATAAGCTTTAAACAGACAAGGTTACGCGAGTCCCTTATGAAGTTTAATTATGGGTTGGCCGAGCTCCGAAGGCGCGAAGGCCAACTTCAATTAAACGAATAAAGAAGGGACGAGCGTAACCTTGGTAGCCCAGCCCACCTACCCCGAAGCACACATATATACATGTATTTTCCTTATTTCCAGGTGTAAAGCATCAGTAAAGCGGCAATAAGGTGTTGTGAAGATTTGTTAAAGAAGTTGAAGTATTAGTACTAGAAGAAGTATATATGAAGTTGAATTAGTAATGAAGATATGGAGAAAAGTTGAATTATTGATTATTGAAAGTAAAACTTTTTTTGATAATGATGGTTTGTTTTTAGCAGTGACTCCTTCATAGATTGAGTAAGATGGCGGCTAGACTCCGATAGGGTGATACGCGTATCGATACCGGGTATCGATAGAAGCTTTAAAACAGTCGATAATCGCGCGATTGGATACGGGAAGACAAGGTTACGCTCGTCCCTTCTTTATTCGTTTAATTGAAGTTGGCCTTCGCGCCTTCGGCGCTCGGCCAACCCATAATTATTCGGCATCATGATTGGGATTTGGTAATTTATTCAGTATAATTTCCAGGATTTGGAAGTTAACCACGAATTCTGAGTTTGTTCCAGTTTCGAAGAAAGCATTCCGAATGTGAATATTGTTCGGTAGTCTTTCTTTACCAGAACAATTCGGTATAATAACCGGGATACGGTAGTTATACAGAATTCCGAACATGCTATCGGTCTAAACTTATTCGGTATAACAACTGGGATTCGGTAACTTTTTCGTTATAGTTGCCAAGATTTGGAAGTTACCACGAACCTCGAAACTCAGAAGAGGTTGAGTGAAGCACTGGCCGCAGACAAAAGGGATGTTCTGTGATATTATCGATAGTCCTTACTTTTATTTTGGATCCCAAACAGAATATCTAATCATAAATATTTCGAAAACTCGGCCTGCAGCACTTTTCGTAATATTCTCTATTTTGTGGAAGGGCGCGTCATTTGACGGGGTTTTTTAAGCCAGCTTTAGGATTGATATTTCGAAACATTAAAAGCTAGAATTTGGATGAAAATTTTATTTGGCAGGAAAAAGCAAAAAAAAATTTCCACTGCGGCGCTCACTTCATGTTATCATAGGTAGTATATTGACGAGACTACAGTTGCTGCTGCTGCCGGAACGTTGCTCCGTCCGGTTTCTGCAACTTCTTAGAGTCTCGGTATTTATTCAACGATAAACGATAGAATCTGTAAGAGCAGCAGTTAAATTTTAGCCTAAATCAAACAAAAAAATGGATTTCGAAAATTTTCGCCTGCGACGCTCGATTTATTTTTCTATTGGCTATAATAGATAGTAGCTGTTACTGCAATCCTGCCCGCCAATATATTCTCCATGTGGGTTTCGCCAAAACGCCGCCTAATAGTTCACTTATCGTCGTTCATGCTGCCTTTATTGTTACTCTTCCTATGTAATCGTTTCTGTTCCATAATTTAAAGCTTGAATTCCTAGTTCTACGATTCGGTAACATTTTTGAAAGATTCGTTAAAATTTTGGCTCTGCCCCCCCCCCCCCCCACCGAAAATGCACTTGCGACACCCCTGGCCGTTAGTGCAGTAGATGTAAATAGTAATAGTAATAGTAATAAAGTAAGTATCGAGATAGTGTGAATTGTCACTATATTTTGTTTTGTCACTCTTGTCCTACGTAAGAGATAAAAATCACTCTATTTCAGTAAATGAACAAATGTGTCATTTTTGCCAGATTTTTGCAGCAGAGATTCCAACCAGAAGTGACTATTTCCAGTTTTTTTCATGACAGTAAAGTTAAGATGTGTCAATTTTACAGAGGCGATTCCGACCAAAAGCGAACATTTCATGAAAATAAATTTCACTCCCAATTCACTCTCTGTTTTGGGCCAAAAGTCACTCTCTAAATATTTTTTGATGTGGCAACTCTGGATAGGAGCTTGCTTAGCTGCCTAGGTTGAGAAGCTGTCCGTAGTTCCAAGAACAAATAAGCACCAGAACCTCCGTACACTTCCAACCACTGTAATGTAACCATACGGATATACCCTGCCCGATGCACTAGCACCGATGCATTTGACGTCACTTCTGACGCGCTGCACAGCTGGTTACCGCGCCTCTTGCACTTTTTCCTCTGATACGCGCAGCGGCGAAGAGCGAAGTAGGCGGGGATCAACTTAAAGCTCGAGCAAGTACCACTAGCTCAGCGGGGTATCCATAGTCGCTGCATGGGACCGAAGACAGAGGTTCGATTGGATTATTTTTTCTTGGTAATACACAGATAGAAGCAGATCATTTGTAGGTAGACTTCACGAGTTGGTATCTGCGTTTATTTCATTATGGTGGACTCAAAATATTATACTGATATTCTGACAGACTCAAAATATAGAACTAAGAGTACGATTCCCTGAGGAATGGAGGGGAGGGGTGTAGCCCCTCCACGTCTCCCTTCAAACCACTCCTGTTTGAAACGAAAATGATAAGATAGAGCATATTTTATAAGTATTGAGCTGAGAGACAAAAATGCTCCTCCAGGATTTGAACCCAGGAACCTCTGCTTACAAGGCAGGCGCTATTACCATTTGAGCTACCGAGAGGTTTTTGGGCAGAGTTTGCCAACCACTAGAATAGTCTGGTAGCGGCCATAAGAACAGTGATCCCGCCCGAAGGCAAATTGATATAACCAGTTCACATCCCCATGTCACGGAAATTAATAATAATATTGCACATTACACAAGGGACTTGTTACACAAGGGGTTTATTGGTCTCGGTACATGTCCCTTGTGTAAAGTGCCATCTGTGTATTATTATAGAGAGGATAATTTTCTTTATCACGCCGGTAGGCGGAACAAAAATAATGTCAGAGTCGTCATGGTCAATATAACTGATCTTAACTCGGTTGGACGATACCATAGTGGAATGTAGGATCTACACATTGCTTAGTTGTTTGACCGGTTCTTGAAGTAAACAACGTGGCATAGCGTCAAGCCCGCTTCTAAATTACAGTGCCTCAGACACCACGCTTGGATTTTACTTTTGTGTTATTCGCCTTTGCCGTTTATTGCCAGAACTGTTGTTAGTAATCTTATGTATTTAACCTAATTATCTTATCTGATCGACCAGTTTCAAACTGAAGCCTGTGGAATCTGGAGCAGGGTCTGGAAAACACAAGATAGCAGGTCTATAGCAGGGAAGTGAAATTCCTCAATAGGTACGATTGAGTGTAGGAATATACTGTGTATATATATATGTTCAGCTTCAAGCGATTAGTTAGCTAATAGTTTCGTTTTTGCAGATACGATGGTATGTGTTACCACGGTAACTGGATCTGCCATTAGTTGCAGTTATCGCGGTATCTGATACACGGTTGCTCTGTAAAAACGACTATTGCCAAAATTACACTTTTCGGAGTCATCCCAAAAGAAAAACTAATATCCAGTTACATCACTAAGTGCTAAACTTCTTTCTCACCAATTTGACAAAATTCAATGAAAGTGAGGTGACTTTTCAGATACCACGATCAGTTACCACGGTCGGACCGTGGTATCTGAATCTATATATCTGAATATCATGCCACAGTAACTGGCCACATACCACGGATAACTGCAAAAAACGCCTTTTGCCGTGGTATCAGATACCACGATAACTGCGAAGATGACTTTAGACCGTGGTATCAAATACTATGGTATCTACAACAAGACCTAAGGTTTCGATGGGATCCCAAAATCTAATATTTGATCCAGACAATTGGGTACTGTCTTACATCACTAAGTGCTAAACTTCTTTCTCACCAATTTGACAAAATTC